>VDFB02327769.1:107228-136509 GCA_007258455.2 Sequoia sempervirens | reverse complement strand
TATCTCCACCACACCCACCTCAAATCATGGGTCTCAATGTTTGCATCTCATGGAACAAATGCTTGTTTCTATTTAGTTTTTGCACTCTCCATCAAAGTAGAATGTATCATTTTCTTTGTCCAACATCTCTATAAGTTCCTCCATTAAGCTCTTTTTAGCCTACATGTATTAAGATAGGATTATAATGTCCTCGTCCATGTTAAGGAATCCCATTTCAATATCAAATCCTTCTTCTCTTGTTATACTTATCAGCTTTATTCTCCACATATGGAATATAAAGTATCATTATAAATGTAATAATTATTTTCCATTATAGTACATTGTGGGCATGAATCTATAAAATATTCATAATAAACTACTTCAGAAAAGGAAAGAAATTATTATGATATCAAAGAAATTAGATGTTTAAGGATCAAACATAATTTGTCTTATAATTAGATGAACCACATTGATAAATATAGATATCACATATGAGCCCATATCACTTGCTATAGAATTACCACTAGAGGTTGAAATATTAGAATCACTATGCAAGTACAATCCATGATAATGAGTGAAATGGTCTAGAAAAATATATGGTATATAATGGAATGAAGTATAATAAAAATGATAACATCAAACTACTATAATTTTGTATCAAGAGTTTCTAGATGTGTTCATCATAAATATATCATCATGAATATTCAAATTAGATGAATTGTCATCATCAATGCATTTATCAATAGAACATAGGGATGTATAGAGAGCTAAATCACTAATATATATTATAAAATAAGTATAATACTTAGAAATCATAATGGTAAAAGTAATGGTTTTATTTAATATGAGAGAATTATATTTTTATGGATAAGATGTAATAATTGACAAGCACATGAGGAGAGATTGGCAAGGTGAAAATGAATGAAGGGATAACCATAAGTAAGTTAATAAATTCACAAGGAGAATTTAGATATAAAAAGGATAGAAAACTCAAATGTATTCATATATAAAACTAAAAAAGTGGAAGAAGGATTCCTAAGTAAAAACCATAGGTGGTATAAGATTATGTAAGAATACCAAAATATAGCGACAAAAAGACCACCCTATAATATCTAATCTTGACTAAATAGTAAATCAAATAACACTAGTCAATTTAGATAAACATGAGTTTAAGAGTGATAAATGATAAATCAATTGAGAAGGTTAGGGGTGCTTTTCTCTATTTGATGATTATAATAGTCAACAATAAATCTTATTATAATTGATGTTCAATGATTAGATCATCTTATATTATTAGATCATTGTTCTAAGTTTTTTCATAGACATGACTTTGCATTATATTTTGGGTCTAGATGGGATCACACAATTTAGTCCTACATGGTGTCATTTTATCCTCTTGGCCCTAATTATGTCCTTTGTGGACATAGACTCCTAAAAATTGTTTGGAAAGATGCATGATGCTAAGAAGCACCTTGAGGAGCTTCTTATTGGTAAATAATTGTATCAACTTTCTTGATGTCAATCAAGCTCTTGTTATTGATTATAAATTATCAAAGATGTGAAAGACAATATTTAGGATGTCCATCTAACACGTGTACTATATATGAAGCAAGATGTGATACAATGCTAAATGCATAGTAATACGATATGAATGATTTTATTTGCTGAAATATGATGATCTTTTTTATTATGCTCTTGAATAATCATTAATTTCATATGGATGCTTAATTTGGAATGTTTTGATGTGCAAGCCAATGGGCATGGTCAATTTTTTAAATGATCAGCTTTGAGAAAAATAAATTTTAATTTTGAAAAGGTGGGATATAACCCATGCACCAAAACTATATCTATTGTTTAGTCCACTTAGGGAACCCCACACTGATTGATTTAGTTGTATGGTTGTGATCATGATGTTCGGCACAAAAGGGTTATAATCATCTCATACAAAAATAAGACAAAACAAATTGAAAACTTAGACACAATATAATTATAATAAACATGGTATATGTATATGTATATGTATATGCATATGTATATGTATATGTATATAAATATATGTATATGTATATGTATTATAAATATATGTATGTATATGTATATAAATAAATATATGTATATATGTATGTGTGTGAAGTGTATTTTTTTATATATGAAAAATCTATTTAAATTTATTTATACATATTTTTAATTATACATAAAATAAAAAATGATTATTATAAAATATTAATTTTTATTAAAAAAAATATAATAAAAACATTACATTTAAATTTTATGAAATATATTTGAAAGAAGATTACATATTTATAATATTTAATTTATCTAAATTAATTAAAAAATTACATAGTAAAGAAAATCTTGCCCGTAAAAAATATTATTTAATTTATTTAAATTAAGTATACTTAGAAAATTTAATTGTAAACAAGAATTTACCAAAATGAAAAATACTTTTCACTTTAAAATTTCCACTATTATATTTTGAAAACTCCATTACACGTGGATTTGCGTCCATTCCTTGAAATTATGGATTTGCTCTCTTTGTTTGGAACTAGTTATAATCATAAGGGCATATAAGACAAACCAATATTTTTCAATGGAAGAAGAAGATTTAAGTTCGGACATGATTGGAAGGATATGTGGTGGGCCTATAATTGACTTTTATGTTTGAATGGTGGCTATACATTGGTTGTACAAAATTTCTACTTTCCACCAAATCTCTTGATTTTCAAATTTTGAAATAAAAAACATTTAATTTTTGTCTATAATAAGGAACAATTACATTAAATAGATAAAATATTTGGTATTCTAAATTATAGACTTGAATTATCATTATAATGTTCAATAATGATTTTTTTGGTATTCAATTTTAATTATAATTAAATTTAAATATATTTAAAAAATATGATTAAATATTTTATATGAATTGGGGTCGGAGGGTCTAGTTCGATTGGCTAAAGTATCTTGTTGTAGGCAGGAGGTCATGAGGTCTAGTCTTCCCTCCATCCTCGTGGTACCAAGGACATCTCGTGCCAGCGTAACATGCACATCCTATCTGCTAAACAATTCTTTGGGATCATCTTCAAAATTCATGTAAATCCCTTTTTCTTTTCTAAAATTTGATTAGTTATCCTGACTTTGTTATAATGGACTTTTAAAGCTCATTGAGGACTTGGCCCTTGACCTTCACAATATAATTATAAACAAATATATTTTTAATTATATTTTAATATAGAGATGAACTGACAACTTTAAAAATATATATAGTTTTTATTAAATAGATTATAATTGATTAATAACTAAAATTTATTTTATAAATTTATAATTGTAAAATTTGAATATAAAATTATAAAATTAAATTTATAAATATTCTAATATAATGTTACCAAATTTATACCTTTTTTTTAAACATAATTGATGAAATGTTTCACAACATTGAATCAACATACTTTTAAATTTTATTGTGAGGAGCTATTTTATTAGGACTATATGATTTTGATATATTTATGTTATTATTCATAAATGATTATTGGTGGATGTTATATAATGCCAATGTTTAGATGATTATACCCATTACCTCTCTTTGTTTGACACATCCACACTTTGTTGGGATGCTTTGTTTTGTTGCATGGGTATATATTTACTATTTTATTTGTTGCCTTTTGTTAGCTTCTATGCAAAATTTTGATTGAGCATGTTGTAAAATGATATTTGACAACAATTTTCCGTTGCTACTATTGGTGGCCAACTTTAGATTATTGGAATATTATGTTGCAACTATTTTGTAACATCTTTGTTGTTGTTTTGCAATTGTCTTTCAGATATTTTCTATACCTATTTCTTATCTTATTTCAATAAAAAATATATACTTTTGATAGATTTATGCTATTATTCATTGTTTAGATAGAGTAAAAGAAATCACTCGTAAAAAATACAATTTTTTTTAGAATCTAGAAAATTAAGTCTTTTGAATAATTATGTGTTCTCATTGACTTTTTCCATACCATTGAAAGATAAAAATTAAACTAAAAACTATATATAAATTGGAAAGCACACTTAGTTTTAACATGTCCCCCTTGAATTGGTTATAAATGAATTCCCACAAATTGAAGATTGAAAATAAATAAATATGAAAAATGGGATTGGAGACTCACTATGATATGTAAAACTAAAACCAAATATACTAGAAAAATTTAACCACGTAAAAAATTTGTTATCTAAAATATACTTACCTATATAGTTGGTCATGCGTATGAAAGATCTAAATAAATAAATACACCTAGTTTTTCCCTAAAGAGAGCAAGAATTAATATCTAAAACCTAAAAAAGAAAGTATACCTTACCCACAAGAAGTAAGATCAAGTGAAATAATATATAATATTTATTAAAAATAAAACAATTGATAGGCATGATAATAGGGATCTGAAAGAATGGCACGGGTGATGGTGTCATGTAGGTGGGCGTGCAACCTGCATGCATGTATTTCTTCAATGCATGTGTGTGGGAAGCGAACTAAGGTGGTCGGGGGTGCTCTTGTTGCATGGGTGGATTTTTTAATGTGATCGAGGGGTTTTGTCTTTGCAAAAGCCATGGGTTATTTTCTTCTCTTTTCTTCTATTTGGGCAACGATTGAATGGAGTCTGGTACAAGTTTGGGTGGGCATATTAACCTGTCTTTTTCAAAGATGGTGATGGGGTTGTATCTTCTCTATCGAATCATGCCAATACCATGAATTTCTTAAACAAATCCTTAAATGGTGGGGGGCCTTCATAGAGCAGGCCTCTGTGCATACCGAAAGTAAATGGGTTTTTGGAGAGAAGTTCATCTTGGCCTATTTTGGTAATCCAACTATATTCAGAAGCTAAGGAGGTTAATTATTTGAATAATCATGCTTTAATTTGAAAATTTATGGGGCTTCAGGTATGTCTTCCTTTCCTGGAGTCATGGGCCCTTCGAACTTGGAGTCTAGAAGGGGATATGGAGGTCATGCAGGCAACCAATAACTAATTCATAGTGGTGTTTTCTTATAACTTGGCTGATCAAAATAAAGTGTTTGAAGGAGGGCCTTACTTCTATAATCGGGTGGGGTTGTTTATAAAATCTTGGCATGTTGGTTTTAATCCGACAAAGGAGTTGTCGTCAAGGGTTCTAGTATGGGTGAGACTTCCATGGCTACCATTGGAGTTCTAGAGGAATTATATTCTGCACATGATCATGCTACTGCTTGGATAACCTATTGGTCTGGCTCAACAAACTCTGGATAAGAAGGTAATCTCTTATGCTTGAGTTTGTATTGAAACTGATTTAAATAACCCATTGCTAGATTCAATGGAAATCCAAGTTGGCTCTACTTCATGGATTCAACAACTGGATTATGAAGCTCTTCCCTTTTATTGTCAGGTCTATCATAAATATGGGCATTTGCAAAGGAAATGCCCCAAACTTAACTCATCCAGAGTGCATGCTAGTAATGCCTCTATCAAAGTTCCTCCTCATCCTCCTCCTTTAAAGGATAAAGGTAAATCCCTTATGTTAGATAAGGAAACTAATAAGGATAGTTGTACACTTGTTAGGCCTCACAACAAGGGGAGAGGCCTGAAGATATCTTTCAAGGATAGACATAATGAAGAAATTTTAACCATTTTGAGGCTTTGCATGACCTTGATCAACTTATGGAGAATCAAGATAGGCAACTCTATGGGACAAATATTTTGGGGATGGAACAATTGGCTCCTAAAGTAGATGTTGGTTTCAATGGGGTAGCAAATGACCAGATTGAGTCAAAATGGTTATAGACCAAATTCAAGAGATCCCAAAGGTTTTGGCATCTCCTAAGAACAATGAATTGGGTGGAGGTTCAGTCTTGGCCTTAATGGAGTCAAAACCAGAAGTTGGGGTCCTAGATTATGGCAAAGGTAGAAAGGTTGTACCAACCTTGGGATTACAACAAAAGAACTTCAAAAAGGGAGGTTTAAAGAAGTCCTCCAAGTTGGGGAGGAAGAAAGATTAGGATAAAATTAAAATAATGGGGGAGAATTTGGTGGAGTCGGGTTCAGTGAAGGCTATTGACTCCTACTTTTCTAAATCTCACAGATGATTGTTCTATCCTAAAATGCGAGGGGTTTGAACAACATCCCTAGACAAAAGGTTGTTCGGGATTTAATTAAGATGCATTCTCCTGACATTGTTTTTATTCAACAACCTAAGTCGTCAGTCGAAGGTATGTTTAGTGTGCCTTATAAGGTATGGTGGAGGGGTTAATTGTCAGTGTGTTGGGGCTCAGAGAAGTGAACTGATAGAATTGCTTGTCTTTGGGACCTGCACATGATTTCTTCCCTTTGGTGGATCTCTGGTAGGAACTCTTTATCTATGGTTGTTTCTAGCTTTGAGTCTAGTGAAATCTTCTTGTGCACCAATGTTTCTGTTCCTATTGATTTTCCTGGTAAGATCCGTCTATGGGCTCATATTTGGTATGTGAGATCCTTAGCACCTTTTACCTCATGGATTCTAGTTGGGGACTTTAATGCTATCACCATTTTGGAGTAAAAGAAAGGGGCAGTTGGTAGGCTTGATCCCTCTTCCTACCTTTTGAGAGATGATATTGCATCTATAAATTTGATAGATATAAAACCAAGGAATGGTACATTCACTCGAAGTGACAAGAGGTGTGGGGAAGGTTTTATATTAGAGAGATTGGATAGGTTCCTAGTCTCTAGTTTTTGGATTGGTAGCAATCAGATAGTTCATAGATTCTGGAATGGAGAGGTTCAGATCATTGGCCCATCAAACTTTTTTCAAGAGGAAGGGATGCTTCTAGGAACTTGACATTTAGGTTTCAAATTATGTGGTTGTGGGAGGCATCTCTTCATGATCTTATGAGAGAATGGTGGGCTAAAGGAAAGTTCGAGCATGGTACTACTATGTACTCCTTTGTTAAGAGGCTCCAATTTGTGAAATCCCAACTCAAAAAGTGGAACAAGTAGAGGTTTGAGAACATTTTTTTGGCCAATTCTACTACCCAATGTTGTCTGGACTCCATTACTAGACATAATAAGGATCATGGGATTATAGAGGACTCCCTTAATGAGGAGGAGGTTATCGTGAAGGAATTGGTTGAATGGGAGTTGTAGGAAGAGATCTTTTGGAAACAAAAATCTAGGATCAATTGGCTTCAGGAGGGGGACATGAATACAACCACCTTCTTTAACTCAGTTAAAGTGAGAAGGCATGGGAATATAATTTATTTCCTGATGTCTTCTAAGGGTGAGACACTTACTTCTCTTAGGGACATCTCATAGGAAGTTGTTCATTATTTTTGTAATCTTTTTTTGGAGGACTCTCCTACTGTTGATGTGGAGGAGAATTTTATTTTGGAGTGTATTCCCTCAATAGTGTCTAATGAGGCGAATGAGATGCTTTCTATTCCATCCTTCTGGAAGAAGTTGAGGAGATTGTGTTCAAGATGAAGAAAGGGAAATCCCTTAGGATTGATGGTTTTCCAATATAATTCTTCCAAGAATTTTGGGAAACGATTGAAAATTTGACCTGGTAGAAGTTGTTAGGGAATTGCAGGGTAGTAAGCAGATGTTGAGGGAAATGAACTCTACCTCTCTTTTTCTTATCCCTAAGAGGGAAGGGACTGATTGTCTAGATCTGTTTAGGCCAATTTCCCTATGTAATGTGGTTTACAAAATCCTCTCTAAACTAATTGTAGAGAGACTTGAGTAGTAGCTCAACAAAATCATTTCAGAAGAGCAAGAGGGTTTCATGCTGCTAGGAAAAACTTGGATGGGATAGAAATAGTTGTAGAGGCTATTCATTTCATGGAGCTTTCTAAGGAGAAGGCTATGTTAATTCCATGTCTTATTTTTTTATGTTCTAAGTTATGTAATGATAAGGTGAAGGATATGGTGATGAGTTGTGTTAAGTCCACATCCTATTCTATTTTGATCAATGGTGAGCCTTCTACTCTGTTTGGTGCTTCTAGGGGGCTCAGGAAGGGGGATCCCCTGTCTCCTTGTCTTTTCATTATTATGGTTGAGGGATTGGGAAGAATTTTGAAATCTCACTCAAGCAAAGGGCTTATTTGGGGTTGGAGTCGAGGAGATGGCTTGCCTCCTCAGACTCATTTACAACTCATGGATGATATTGCTTTATTGGGTGTTGCTTGAATCAGTGAGGTGAATAACTTCAAGTGTGCTCTAGATAACTATATTGATGCTTCAAGATAGAAAATCAATAAAGCAAAGTCCTCTATCTTCTTTTTCAATACTCCTGCATCTTGGTGCTCTAATCAGGATCAAGGTTGGGCTAGAATTATTTCTTCTAAGTACTTGAGAGGTGTTGCCAGGAATGATGTGCCTAGGATTGTTTTGTCAGGTAAAGTTTCTATGATTTGGGACACCCTTAAAAGGGGAGCCAACTTGGTCAAGTAGGGCTTATTTTGGATTTGTAATAGAGCTTTTGAGGCTCTCTTTTGGGTTGACTCTTGGGATGGAAACCCCCCAACCTTGACCATTTTTCCTCACCTTTAGAATCTTAGTCAAAACTTCACAAATGTTGGTTGGACCTATGTGGAGGATTTCAAATAGGCACAGAGTTTGGGGCAGGTAGAAGCTTTTAAGTTGAAAGACCCTCAGGCATGGCCATTGGGTAGCTCTAAAGAGGACCGAGATGAGTTATCTCAAATTTTGGTTGGTCATGTATGTAGTTCTTTGTGGAGAGAAGACATATTGGTATGGAGCCTGGAATCTCGATGGGTCTACTCTGTGGCTAAGGGGTATTAGGAGTTGGATAGGCAAAAATACGGGGGGGAGGAAGTCCCCTGGTGGAAACATGTTTGGAATAAGTTTGTGTGGCCTAACTGCAACTTATTTCTTTGGTTAGCTACTCATGACAAGTGTATCACATGGGAAAACCTTCAAAAGAGGGGTTTTTAGGGCCCATATTTTTGTTTTCTTTGTGGGAATAGTGAGGAATCTTCTCCTTATTTTTTGGTTCCATTGCAATTATTCTAAGTCTATATGGCACCTTTGGTGGGAAATTTTGTGACGAACATGCATACATTCTTCCTCCCTTATTGAATTTTGGAGGACTTTGGGGTGATGTCCTATAAAGACGTTCTTCCTCCAAGTGGCTTAGGATATAGGGCCCTCTTGTATCCTTTGGGAGATTTGGTTGGAGAGGAACCACAAGTTCTTCTAAGGTGTGGGATTGGTGGCTCAACAATTTTGGCAGTGAATTATGGGGATGGTTCAGGAAACCATTCGGGCTAAGTGTAAGGTGGTTATTCATCCAAATCATGGGGAGAGGGAGTTGATGTTGAGGATGGGGTTAGATGGTAATGTCTCATGGAAATTTAGCTCTCGTGGGAGGAGGAATTCCTCCAAGAAAGTCCAGCATGACAGCAGATGGATACCGCCTCCAACTAGGGTCCTAAAGATTAACATTGATGGATCCTCCAAAGGTAATCTTGGTTTTGTTGGTGTTGGGGGAGTGGGTAGAGACACCTTTGGGGAGGATCTCTTTCTCTTCTCTTACTTTCAGTAATATGATACTAATAAATTTATGGAGGCCCTTGCTATCCTTATTGCATTGGAAAAAGGGTGTGCTTTGGGGTGGTGCAAGGTCATCTATGAGTCAAACTCATAGATTCTAATAGCCATGTTAAATAAGAAAAATTTGGATGGTGTGAGTTGGTATTTGGAGTCTGTGGTTCAACAGATTCACCATTTGAGCAATTCTTTGGAATGGGTTTCCTTTGTCCATATCTCATGGGAGTGGAATAAGGTTGCAAATTGTTTGGCAAAATGGGTCTTTGAGTATAGGGGTAATTGGACAGTCAAGGGTTGGGAGAATCTTGCGTGGATTGCTCCCAAAAGTTGTGATTGATGCTTCAAGAAGACATTTAGGATCACTAAGAGGCAATGTTTGAGGGTTTGGATGGTTGGTTGTTTAGGTGGTGGTGGTCCTGATTCGTAGGGTGGGCTTGTTGGGCCCCTGTTGATTTGATAAATTTTTACCCCTTTTTTTAAAAAACCAATTGATAGGCACATGAAAAAGGCTAACCAATAATCAAATTGTGTACTCAATGGTAACAAAAAGTGTATCATAGAAATCAATGCCCCATGGGTGCATCCTCCAAAATGTCGTGATATATAGGTGATGGTGATCAATATATGATCATGAAGGGTGTCCTTATCAACAAGGGTAGTGTATAAATTTGGTAGGTTGATTTAATCTTTATAGAAATAAGCCTAGATGGTTTCACTTATGGTTTATGCATTTTCTATAGAGATATTTCAACATATTTTTCTTTTTTATCAATTTGGTCATTATTATGAGAATGTATATCTGAATATGTCTCTTTGTAACATTTTGTCTCATTTTGACATTCCTTAGATATCTTTGTTTTCACTGCAATATTCATTAGGCTTGGAATCATAAAGGTTTGTCTCACTTATGGGTCACATGTTGATTTAACAATTTGGACACAAAGAAAATTAGATTTAGTTCATTATATATGATTTTCTTAACATGTATGTGTGTTCCCACTAAACATTGTATGTGGTACCATTTTCCCTCCAAACCACATGGAATAATTTTATTAGGCACAAACTACTTATTGAAATCACCTTTTCATGATCAAATGAAATCATCATGATATGAAATTAAACAAGAATGTAGCCCTCATAATAAGATTTCAAAAAATATAACTTTTAATATATTTGTTCTACTATTATATTTTTTTTTTATGTTCTAATCAAAATAAGTTTATTCCAAAAATCAAAGACATATATTCGACAAATGTGAAAAATAGCAAATAATTTAATTTATCCTAATAAAATGGAGGGTCTTTGAGATTAATGTATCTATTTTAACAAAAATAATTAATTAATTTGAATGTATATGAAAAGAGATGTATTATGGGAATATATGTCTAAATTTCTAGTTGTTCTCATTTAAAAGTAATAATAAATAATATATGAAAAAATAAATTACAAAAAAAAGGTGTCATAGAAATTCTTATTGAAATCTATATTTAAAATTTTAAGAGGATAGTTTATTTTTAGTTCAAGTTATGTGTTACTAGAAAATATTACTCATAAAAAATGTTAAAAAGTATAAGAAACACTTTATTAACTATTTAAAAGATGAGATAATTTTTTTAAAACTAAAGAATATATTATACATAAGAAATATAAAAAATATTAGTTTATATCATCTTCAAATTCTTCGCGATTTACTTGCTATAATTGAGAGGAAATATTTTTTAAAAGATTGATTTATGTGGTCCATGTAGGCCAAAAAGTGAGACACACCTTTATCCAACAATCAATGGGTCTTATAAGACGAAGAAAAGTGTTGTCATTCTGGCTTGGGAACTGGATGAAGTTGTTGAGATGCATGAGAAGGTCATCTCTAGGGATCTGGAAGTAGCTAGGATCTTAAATATTTTGCGGTAATTTTTTTTTTTTGTCTACTTTTTTGTTGATTTTTGGTTGTTGGTATGTTGTTGGTGTAGTAACGCTTATTTTGTGATAGCATTTTTGGACTAGGTTTGCTTGTTTTTCTTGTCTTTTCTTTCTAGTAGCTTGCTTTTGTTGTAAAGGGTTTCAAGGCCCCTTCAAAACCTACTTTTTTGATTAATAAAAAACAATCAATGGGCCTTATGGTAAACCATGATACCACCACATAGTGTGCCATTTATGCTTGCTTGCATATATATCTTTCCTCATTTTCTATCATGTTTGATATCTTTGTGTGTAATAATTATGTTGTGTATACTAGATATATCCTTATATTTTTCAATAAAGCCAACACAACCAATATAAATTATAGTGGGGGATTCCTCATCATCAATTTCTTGCTTGTTATACTCATATCTTAGGGTGCTACAAAAATATTTTTATGACTATGAATACCCTTAACTTGAACCACATCATTGTCAATAAGATCTTGAATTTTTTGTATGTGTTATACATATGCATGTATTGGGTTAATGTATATGATAATAATCATAAACTATTTTGTATTAAAGTTTGGTAAGAAATCCTTAGATTTATCCATCAATTTGATTAGTGGTAATGTGCTAAGCTGATTTTGCAATAATTGTTGTAACATAATGTGTGAAGGATAATGCCAATTTGGTGAACTTTCTACACCTGTTTGGTTTAGCTAAGTAATTTTTGCATGATGATCATTGACAATATTGATATTTTAAATCCACCCTCATTAGCCATATTTTAAAATTTAAAAAACATCATATATGAGAGAGAATAAATGATATTATTTGATTAAGCATTTAAATCACTACATTACTCACTAGATAGACCATCCAAGCGACTACGAGCCCAAGAATATAAAGAAATGACTATCGTGAGCTAGCAGGATATCATTGTTTCAAAGGTGTCATATAAAATTTAGAATCACGTGAAATTTCTTCGAATCATAGTTATTGGTCTTTACACTAGTTCTATTTTTATATAATGTTAAATCTCAATATTTCTATTAATCGCCATTGTTAAGTGGGGCAACATTAAGAATAGTTAGAAAAAGATGGAGTATGATATTTCTCTCATGCATCACTAGAATATA
This sequence comes from Sequoia sempervirens, assembly GCA_007258455.2. Classification (NCBI taxonomy): domain Eukaryota; kingdom Viridiplantae; phylum Streptophyta; class Pinopsida; order Cupressales; family Cupressaceae; genus Sequoia; species Sequoia sempervirens. The sequence goes on along the minus strand of VDFB02327769.1, from coordinate 123,939 downwards.
GGTATTTACTTAGAGTCAAAGCAACATCATATGATATAAAGAAAGTATCACCATTATGAAAGGAGCTTGTTTAGGATGAAATAAAATGCATCCATAATTAATATTTAGTAATAAAAATCATAAAAAGGGGGATTAAAATATGCAAAAAAAATAAAGGGACAATATCTTAGGTAAGGAAAATAAATTCACAAGGAGAAATCGGTCTAAAAAAATGGTTGAAAAAATCATTTAAGCAATTAGATCTAAAAGTAAAAAAAGATTTAAAAAACATATCATAAAGGATAAGCATGGAAGTTATAGGTTATTCAAAATGTGAGGCAATAAACCATAGCCTACATTAGAAATTCTAAAGAGGATGATAAAAAATTAAAGTAGTTAGACCCTAAATTAATACAAGCCAGGATTTTAATCATATAGAGGTAAATAGAAATGATAAATGAAATGGTTGAGATGAAAGAGGGATTACCAAGAAATCAATGTGATGTTGACTTTGAATATTGCTACACTATAACAAAGAGATAATATCTAAAATATTAAATTAGATTGGTGATCAAATATCTTTGACAAATGGATCCTAAGATTCCTAAGGCATGGGATTGAATCATGCTACAATCTGGTCCAGTTGGAGTAATCATGTCCTCCTTGGCAATATTTTGTTTAACATAGAATATGTCCTTCAATACCTAAGAAAAATCAGTGATACTATGTATGTGTTTGAGAGTAGTGTGGTGTTAAAAATAACTTTTGAGAGTCTATTATGTACAAATAAGTGTTATCAACTCATTTGATGATAGTAAGACCCCTAGTTTAATTTAACAAGATCAAAATGGAGATGCATAATAGTAAACCTTGACTAGCTACACCTAATGCAAACTAATACTAATGCCAATTGAATTATATGGTGTGTGATTGAATTGTTGATGCAAGGTGATACTAACTTATGATAGGAGTGTTTTAGGATGATTTCCCTAAACATATAATCCTAGACATGTAATTTTAAGAAGCTTTTGGCACCTAACTAGATGGGTAACTATCATATCCCAAAATTGTTGGCCTTGAAAAGTAAGAATACTAAAATTTGAAACTAGGGAATAGATCATGCGATGATCTAGTCTAGGGTCAACATATTGTAGGTGTGATCCAATCTAGGATGAGAAATGTATTGGGAACTAGATCAATCATGTTTTGAACTAGAGAATTTTGTAAAATAACGTGTTGAATTCATGATCAGATTTAGCAAGTATGAAAAAATAGATAAAGTATGTGCTAAAATAATGCATTAATGACATCCATGTATAGTAGAATAAAACATAGAGGTGAAAGAGTGAAGTGTGAAATTTTCTCCTCTATAATATACATTTAATTGGGAAAAGACTAGCATGGACACAAACTCGTGTTACAACAATGCTATTATACTATTAAAATATGTTATATATTTCCACATACATAATATTTTTATTAGTTTATTAAGTTGTATATGCTCATATTTTTTAAACTAAGGGAGAAAAAATGTGTAGGGAAATAAGAGGATTAGGTGGATTATGATAGTGATGATGCAAAATTAGTTTCAATGTTTAGAGATTTGAAGGCTACCATTAAGGAGTAAGAATTCCTATTGATTTTGGCAAGTGGGGTAGGGTATAAAAAATGAATAGATACATCTCAACAATTGAAAGAAAATAATTTTCTCTTCATAAAGATTTTTTGTGTGCATCTAGATATTTAGATCAAGATTAATGCGACTAGTGAAGGGTTCTTCAAAAGGATAATTCTTTGAGTTCAAAGTGTTCAAAAGAAAATTGGCAATGCTAAGAAATTTTCTTCGTAAAAGGATATATAAGAGGAGAGGTTGTTTTATCAAGCCTATAAATATATCTCAAACTCGATTCATAATTGTGTACCTTTTTATAAGGCACAACCTATTACAAAGGAAAATTTATATTTCCTTATTTTTATTAAAGGGCCTTTTGCTGAGGATAAACCACAATATTCAAACATATAAGGTGTTGGTCCTAAAAATGGTGATGAATCTTCTTAATTAGAGAGATCAATGAAAAATAAGAGCATAGTCATTGACTAGAGCCTAGTGTTGAGGAGCAGTGGAGTTCTTCTCCCATTTCCTTAGGTGATATTATAGTCTATTTCACAAATACCCTTTTGGACCTTTGAATTTTTTTATCAAAGAACTAGTTCTATTTCAAATCACATGGGTAGAAGATCAATTGTTCATAGGCTCATGGGAATATGAATCTCAAGTGAAGAGATTCATATATGGATGGAAGAAACTTGGATTAATGTAAAAATTCCATTATCCTAGTTTGTTAGGTATTTCTTCCTTGTTTTATTTTAGACTCTTAAGAACCAAGGTCATGTTTAAAATGATGGTACTTTATTTTTTGGTAGTTTTAGAGTTTTTACGTATCATTGGAAACCCTTTTTCAATCTAGAGGATGCATTTTTTTCTAGCCCATTCCAATTTGGATTCCCTTATAATATTCTTCCTTTAGTTTTGAGAAAAAAATGTTTATTAAAATTATTTGTTAAATTTTTTCCACTATCTTGTACGTGTACACTAAAAAATGTTGTACTATTTGATTTCATTGTCATGCTTTAATAAATACTCCTATTTAGGAGCATCTATCCACATTGACAATACATGTGATACTTATGTAACATTTGAAATCCCTCGAAAAGTTATCTACTTTGATGACATGTTGATGATTTGATAGTCCATTACACTAGAGTTTCCTCAATTCTTCCTATTTAGTTCTTGCATATGACCCACTTATGAAGGGTAGGATCCCACAAGGTAGTGACCTAGTACATAGGGGATCCATGAAGGGTTTATGGTTAGTGGCCTCACAATATTCTCTCTCCTTATTTTAGTGGTATCATCATGACACAACATTTGGTAAAATGGTATTGAGTACAGGTGGTTGATTTATATAGTTACATTATAATTTATGTACTTCAAATATTTCATTTGATATACATGTATTTAAGGAAAAATGATATGCTAATATGATATTTGTGGTGTAGGTTATCTTGCATTGATATGCTATTGTTCATATGAAAATAAGTGATTACATGTGTTATATTATTCGTTTACCATGCTATTATCTATCATATTGTAATGTGTGTATGTGGAACTTTCATATTATCCATAGTATACTTGAGTTAGAACCAATTATTGACACTTGTAATGAACATGCATTTCTCTCATGTGATATATTTTATTAGAATAATATAGGTCACATGAAGTAGTTGCAATCTTATTAGATTTCATATAAATGATGCTAACATGAATACTTCTTGCTAAAATTATATATTTTGTATTAAAGTATGATACATATAAGTAACTCATGGTTTTGCAAACATTTGTGTAAGATTTAAAAATGAAATTAGAGTTTAAATTGAGCATGAACATGGGTTTAATAAAATGAATCTAACTAAGATTTGTATGGTCTTAAAAGGGGATTAAGTTCTTTTCACTAGGGTGATCCCATATTAGTTAGTCTTGTTTGTGGGATAAGGAAAAGAGAGAGTTTTAGAAGACAAAAATATTGAACCTTAGACCTACCATGTGTTAAGAATGTTTGAATGGTGAACTTTGAATGAAGGCCTATATCACAATTTTTAAATGTTTCATGTTGAAAACAATTTATGGAAGGGACATTTGAATTAAGGTATCATTTGAAGGTCTTTATGATGCCATCCTCCCTCTACTCACCTAGTTTTCAGAGGAAATTTCAAGTTTGAAGAAATGGTTGGATCATCAAATGGATTCATCATGACATGAAATTTTGTAGGATCATGGTCCTTAGAGCAAGATTTTTGAAAAACATAATTTATAATATATTTTATTTGATTATTATGTTTATTTTATATTTTTAATGAACATGTATCTTTCACTAAACATAAAGTTTTTTGTTCAAAACACGTGGAAAAAATAAAAAATTATAATTAATATATATACATGTTTAAAAAAATTTGAGTAATTTGGATTATAAAATTATTTTATGAATAATATTACTCTAAATTATAATTAATTTGAATTTTAAAAAATAAAATTATGCAGTAAAAATTATGAAAAATGTGCATGCACTAGATATTAGTGTTAATGATCTATGTTTAATTTTTTGTTGAATTTATCTTATTTCTAAAAGAAATGTGTTATGGAATAATATCTCATTAAAAATATTATAATGTATAAAAAAATTTATTAAGAAATGTTTATAAATGAGACAAATTATTTTAAACATTATATCTTAACAATTTGCTTTTATAAGTGATATAAATTAAAAAATGGTTAAAAATGTTGATTCCAGTGTCTCGCTTAGGTCAAAAAGTGGAACCACTAATATGGGATTGCCTTATAAGTCCATATATGATAATCTTAAAGGGGCACTAGCAAACCATAAACCAACCTATGATCACTAAGTAAGTTATTATGTAGAAAAAAATTAGCACAAAACTTATCTAAATTATTCATTCTCACAACCTTAGGAATTTGGGTAGTGACACAAAGCTCTTTTTAGTTCCATCCAAATTTTTATGTATGCATGGTCCTTGGACTTGATTTTTTTAATTATGAAGAGCTTCCCTTTAAATGATTTTTTGGTAAGATCTATTTGGGCATGTGAGGAAAACATGACTATCTTCCAAGGTTCCTATTATAATGTTGATTCCTTTGTAGAAATGGACTCTTAAGATAGACAAGATAATTATAGATTTTGTATGGAGGAATCATGACAATTTTTAGTAGCACATGCTAGGGATCCAATTCTTTATTTTCTTGCTCTTTCAAGGGAGGGCCTAGATATTTTATAAGTAATATTGACGATAAATCTTAACCATCCACTAACAAAAGAAATGTTTGAGATGATAAATAAGTGTTGCAAGTAGGGAAAGTGACCAAGTTGGTCCTTATTGATATATATTATCATTTGAGTGAAGATGAAGGCATGAACCCTTTGAAGGATGAAAATATTTTTCTAAGAATGATTTCCTAACTATTTTGTAGATGGTCAGTATAATATAAATCAATTGTCACCCCTTAGGAAAGCAAGGGAAAAAGTTTGTAAAAGAAAAATAATGGAGGAGTTTGTGAGTTTGATCATATAAGGGTTCTAAAGTTTTATATGTGGTTTTTAAGGTAAAGGTTGAGACATGAGAGGAAGAAGCATGGGATAGTTTAGGTTATCTTTCTCTCTTGTTACAAGAGGCTTCTATTCTATCCACGAGTAAGAAGAGAAGAGATAGGAAGTCATGATTAAAAAAATTATTTTTATAGGATTCCATTAGGGATAGTTTGTAGTGGACTATGGAGGCTCTCCTTTCTTCTAAAAGAAGAATGGTGATTTTTGTGTACTTGATTTTTTTTAATCTCCTCTTTTGATGGTCAATAGTGGTTTTATTTGCTTCCCTTGTTGATTAAAAGCAATTTCTAGTGATCTTCAAATACTTTAGGATTTTAGTTGTTTAGTTTCCCTTAGATTTGTTAAGTAGGGTCTAATTAGTTGCATTGAGGTTTTTCCTCTTAGCTTTGATGGTTGTTTCATTTTGATAAATTTTTTAAATACCTTTTACACTTTAGGAGGAGATTTACAATTAAAAATTATGTGATTTCTAGTAAAAAATTGTAAGAGGTGAGAATTAAAAATAAGTTTTAAATCCTCTCTATACCTTTATAATGAATTCTCAAGTTCTAATCTTGTAGCATGTTTAACATTAAGTTGAGAAAAACACACTCCACCTTCCAACACATCATTGTCTAGGTCCAAAGTTATTTTTAAAAGGAGTGGTGGATGAAAAGATAATAATTTGACTTTTCAAAGGCTAAGCACAATAAAAACATTTGGAAATACCATACATTCCTAATTTAATTTATTTGTCAAAAATAAAAAATCTTCTTCTCACCACTAGCCAAAAAAAGGACATCCACCTTTTGAGAACCATAACCAAGCTAAAAAAATTATTGCATGGGAAATTTATTTCATCAACTTTTGATTATGAAAGAATCTCCATATGTGCGAATTTCACATCCACAGTTCCCCTCTTTCTTCCTACCTAAATAATCATGTCTTCTTGAAATGTAGAAAAAGTTATATAACCTTTCAAGTGAGGAGTAGGTTATTTAACAATTTTCTACTTACACCTAGCACTGGATCCTCCTCAGTGCAAGTTGTAACCCTATTTCCCCAAGCTTGTTGAAGAAAACCTACCAAATCTATAAATTTTTCTGTCAATCAATGATGCATCAGAAATCCACACTTCCTTCCCAAAATCCACCTAACCCCCTTTACCAATCTTCCAACCAATTTTTTGAAGTAAAAATTTTTCCACAACTCTTCACAAAATTCCATAATTTTGATCCTTAAGAAAGAGGATATTGGACAAATACCCTCCCCTCTCTTTAGTGGTCAACATATTTTAAGTGAAGAAATCCTTCTCCACAACTTCTTTTTTTCCAAATGAATTCTTGATAATAATTTAGCTCCCAAGGGATAGTTCATCCACTTACAATGTAGAAAGCCCAAATGAATTCTTGATAATAATTTAGCTCCCAAGAGATAATTCATCTACTTACAATGTAGAAAGCCCAAACCTTTTCTTTATTATAGAGGAAAGCTTGGCTATGATTAACCAAGTTATATTTCTTTCTTTAATGCTACCCTAGAGAAATAATATTTGAATGACCATAATTGTTTTAACGATTTCACTTGGGATCTAAAATTTATATATTACATAAATGGGGATGAGTGACAAAAAGGATTTAGTTAATTGAATTCAACTTGCTAGCATTAGCCATTCACCTTTCTAAGTTAAAATTTTTTATTGAATCTTGTCAACAAGAGTTCTCTATGTCTCCTCAAAGGATTTTTTCATCTAGAAGTGACATATCCTTGAATAGGAGGAAAGCATAAATCCTTTATTGGATCCAAGGATTTTAACAATCTCTTGAAAGTCCTTGTTCCTCTCATCAACAAAGAAGATTCTAGATTTATTTGGAATGATTTCTATCTTGTTGCTTTTTTATACCACCCATAATCTTTTTGAATTCACAAGCTTCCTTAATTTACTCCTTCCCAAAATAGTAAGGTGTTATCAACTACCATATATGAGTAATATTATCAACCTTTGACCTAATCTTTAGACCTTTCAAATTCTAAACTCTCAATCCAAGCTAACTATTTATGTTTAGAGCTTGTGCAAGAGTGATAAGGAGGTTGGGTGAGAATGGGTCACCTTGATGTAGGCCCTATAAAGCTTGGAAGAAACCAATAGGAGCCCCACTAATTAACACAAAGAAAGATGTCATGACAAAATAACTCAAAACACATTCTCACCACTCTAAAAGGAAGCCAAACTCACCCAAAATCTTGACATAAAAAATCCTAAAAAAATCTATTATAAACCTTATTATGTTGAGAGACATTCTACAGTTCAACAAGACATAACCATGTCCTCAATGTGTAAATAAAAAACTATAACATATCGAACATATATTTTATAAAAAAATAAAAATTAAAAGATAACTCTTAAATAAATAAAAAACTTGTAAGTAAATAAAAACATCTATTCAAATGCATAATGTAAATAAATAAATAAAATCTAAAATAAAATAAAATAACTTTTAAACAAATAAAAATAATACATTGTAAAATAATTTTAAAGTAAAATTAATTTTTTAAATAAATTAATATTAATAATTTTATAAAAATAAAAATAAATAAAAATAATATGCAACCATGTATGACCTTTTTATTTTTAAATATTTAAAAATTATATATATACTAACCACTTTGTAAATGTTTGTGTACTAGGTAATCCTCTCATCTTCAAACTATTAATACCATATTTTGAAAAACATTAATGTAATAAATGTTATTAAATACCAAAAAGAAATTGTCATTAATGTAATAACTGCTATATATGATAATAAAAAATCACTAATATAATAAATATTCATAAAAAAAAATTAAAAAAATATAGTGAAGTCAACTTTCATAGAAAAAATAAAATAAAAATTAACTGGGAAAATCAATCTCTTTCTAGACAGCATCGGTTTTAAATGCAGCATTAATTATAATATAGACTGATTCAACTCCAATCCCATCATTGAAAAATAGTTATCGATCTTCATTAAAAAATGAATAAAATCCCATGTAAAATGCATGCCCCATCAAATCCTACTACACATTTTCAATTATATATTCCAGCCTCTAGTACAGAAGATTTTAAATAATTATATAGTTGTTTGAGAAACAAAAAACACTTTTATTATCTCTGCATGGAAGTTAATGCATTCTATTTAGAGCCATGTGGGAAACCCAAACACAACGCTTGGACATCTTGGGAAACATATTTTAATATATACCAGTTAATCAAAATAAAATATGTTTTATATTTTAACATGTAATCATGAACAATCATAAGACAGAAGCTACAAAAATATGATATTTGTGATATAAAGTCAGAACATATCTCTGTTGCAGAACAGTCACGCAGCCATGGACATGGTTTTGTCCGTATGGATACAGTCCACGTATGGTCTTCTAGAGGACACTAATAATATATATTTTCATAACGTGAAGATATAAATGATCTAACATGTATATTTACATATTCATTTTAACTAAATATATTTTACATTAGTTATTCTATAATATATGCATTAGAAACAACAATATAAAATATAGTAATTTGAGAAACACCCATGTGGTCATCATGAGTTGCTTGAAAATGTCATCATCTTTTTAGTATAGCAACATCATGTATAGGGAAAAGAAAATTTTATGTATCATCTAAAGCTACATATTTTACTTCATTAGATATACTATTATGAATAGGAAGAGCTAATGTATCAATGGCAATAGATTATAAATTGTGTGCACAAAGTTTCAAATGACATGGATGATTTTTTATCATGAGATGTAAGAAGTATATTATCATAATTAGAGCTAATAATGTCATGAAGATTCAAATTAGGTGAATTATCATCATCATTACATTTATCAATAGAACATAGCGATGTATAGAGAGCTAAATCACTAATATATATTATAAAATAAGTATAATACTAAAAAATCATTGTGGTAAAAGTAATGGTTTTATTTAATATGAGAGAATTATATTTTCATGGATAAGACCCAACAATTGTCAAGCATGCTAGGAGAGATTGGCAAGGTGAAAATGAATGAAGGGATAACCATAAGTAAGGTAATAAATTCACAAGGAGAATTTAGATATGAAAAGGATAGAAAACTCAAATGTATTCATATATAAAACTCAAAAAGTGGAAGAAGGATGCCTAAGTAAAAACCATAGGTGGTGTAAGATTATGTAAGAATACCAAAATATAACAACAAAAAGAACGCCCTATAATATCTAATATTGACTAAATAGTAAATCAAATAACACTAGTAGATTTAGATAAACGTGAGTTTAAGAGTGATAAATGATAAATCAATTTGAGAAGGTTAGGGGTGCTTTGCTCTATTTGATGATTATAGTAGTCAACAATAAATTTTATTATAATTAATGTTCAATGATTAGAGCATCTTATTGTTGGAAATAGGATGCCATTTAATTGCAATCCTAAACATTATTTATTTCATGTATCTCCTAAGTCCTTGGAATGTGTTCATCAACATTAGGATTAGGAAGAGATTAATATTTGATAAAATAATCATGTTAATTGACATTTGTAATTAATTCTAAATGATAGGAGCATGTGAGGGCGTCCATTATGAATTCCTAAATAATAGGGGCACATGGGGTGCCCACATGGTAGGTGACACTCACCTTGAGTTCAGTTCAGATTAGTTCAATTCAGTTCAATTCAGTTCATAATCAATTCAATTTAGTTCAATTCAATTCAGTTTAGTTCAGTTCAGTTATGGTTCAGTTATCTTCAGTTAGTTTTAGTTGAATGCTAGTTGACTTCAGTTAACTTGGAATGCATGACTAATGACTTGAGTTGCCTGACAGATAATAGGTGACTTCCTTCAATTAACAAGGGATGACCATTCTTGCATGAATGGTGTTGAGAAATGTTTTAGTTAACAAAAAATGACTTGGACCCACTTTGGGCACTCAAGTTGGCTTCTTGGAATTAACTCCTTTGCATGTTAAGATATTTCAAAAGGCTAAGTTAAGTGGGCCCACTCTTGGGTGCCTACTTTGAGGATAAAGCCTTGAAGATATTTATGGAATAAAGGTTGAGTTACTACTTCAGTTTGAGACACCCAAATGGATGAAGATGATGATTTGGCATTGTTCTTCATGCTTAAACTCTACTTGGAAGAGATAGGCGTACCTTTTAGGAGATAGGGATTGAGCTTTGTAATTGTAACTCTTTTGGAGTTTACAAAGATGTTTATTGCCTATTTATCTCAAGCAAGTTGAAGAGAGTTTGTATTAGTTTATTGCAGGTAGTGAAGAAGATTTGTTGAAGGTAGAAGAAGCATCTCAAGGAAGGATTGGAATTATTGTAATCTACTTCAGAGATTAAATAATACATTGATTCTTGGTGGATTTTTTTCCTAAATGGGTTTCTCCACGGTATATGTTGTGTATCTTGTAATATTCTGTCTATTTCTTCTACAACCTTCTGTCTTCATTCTACAAATGATAAAATGAATTAATCAGATAATCACCCACAAAGAATCTGTAACAAGGAAAAGCATATTTAGATCAGCAATCATAAAGTTTTACAAAGTATTAAGCTACATAAACACCTCAATTTTCAACATTTGGTATCAGAGCTGAGGTTGGATAGAGTATTGGGACGCTTTTCTCTTAAAAGATTGGACTTTTTTTGGCTATAGTGGGAGCTTTTACTATTTTTGTTATTGCTGATTTTGGAAAATAAGTTTTTTACAAGAGGTATACATTCTTGCTTTAGAGGATGTTTATCATGTGTCATTGAGAGATTGGATTCACAGGTTTGGTGTGAGCTTATGATAGAAATGTGGTTTTGATTATGTGCATCATGATGCCATGGGATTGCTCACTATCACAGTTCAGTGGGAGCATTTGGCAATGAAGTGGATTCTTGGTTGTAGGATGGTTTTGTTATTATGTCATGGTATACTCTTGATTAGCAGTTTAGAGTTGTGGCATGGTACATGTTATGATAATTTTGATCATGAGGAAATGTCTGAAATTCCATATGCTTTTGATAGTGATGGTTTGATGTTTATCTTGTTGTCATGTATAGCTTGATATCACAGTTCAATGGGAGCTTTGGTAGGATATAGTGACCTTCATGAAGAGGATGGTAGTCACGATGCCATATGTGAGTCGGTACCATGGTGCAGTGGGAATTGTTGGCAGTGATGTGGATGCATCATTGGTAAGGTTATCTCCATGTGATTGGAGATATGGTTTCTTGGTTTACAGTGTATTTGTTATGGTGTCATGTTATACTCTTGATACTAGTTTAGAGTTTGGCATATTACATGTTCTCTTGAGACTAGGATGTATAAGTATGTTATGGTGCATGTGATCTCCTAGGAGGAGATGGTTAGATCATGGATGTCATGTTTATGTTCCTGATTCATGATTGGAGATTTGACATTGAACTTGTGTAGTTCTCTTAAGTATTGGGTACATTAATCATTTTCTTGATTACTTCATGAAAGTGTTGAGTTGCATTTGGAGTTTGGCATGGATTGGTTGGTTACAGGTCCTCATGGATACTTGGAGAAATAGGTGAGGTTGGAGTTCTCTTATGGTAAGAGATATTTGTTGGAATGGATACAAGCAAGAAAAGATTTTTCAATAGAAAATATTGAGGAGCCTACACCTTGTTTGAATGTGAGTTCAACACACTCGGTACCATTTAACATGCCTCCAAAGAGGCGGTTTGGATACAAAGGCTTGGGAAAGGTATTGTTTGGTTGATAATGGGAAGGTATTAATTGAGAAAGTTGACACTTTAATTAATGTTATAGATTATCTTATGAAACCAGATAAGTTCTCTTGGTTTTAATCATTTGCTTGGAAGCTTCATGATTATGCAGGTTGTATTTGAAGTTAGCATGGATTGATTAGTTGGTGCAGGAAGGCCATTGGCCTTGAGTCCTGTACTTGATTTAAAATTATTATTCCTTGTTTAGAATAATTGCAATGTATAATTTCAAGTGGGAGAATGTTGGAAAAAGTATGTCATTTAATTGCAATCCTAAACATTATCTATTTCATGTATCTCCTAAGTCCTTGGAATGTGTTCATCAACACTAGGATTATGAAGAGATTAATATTTGATGAAATAATCATGCTAATTGACATTTGTAATTAATTTAACAAGCAGCACTGAGGCACCCATTATGAGTCTAAATAATAGGGCACATGGGGCACCCACACGGGTGTTTTACACTCACCTTGAGTTCAACTTATTACTCACTTTTAACAATGCCTCAATTTAGTTCTAAATTTTGGGTCATTTATGGTCTGGCTTATCTTCAATTAGTCGAGTTGAATGCTGCCATTTGACTTGGGCTAACTGAATGCATGACTAATGACTTGAGCCTCTGCAAGGATAGATAAATGCGACTTCCTTCCTGGCCATCAGGGATGACCATTCCTTGGTAATGAATGGTGCTATAAATGTTTCACATCGAAAAATGACTTCAACCCACTTTAAGGCCCAAGTTGGCTCTTCTTGGAATTAACCTCCTTTGCATGTTCATATATTCTTATTATTATGGGCCCACTCTGGGTTTCTACTGAGGATAAAAGCCTTGAAGATTATTTATAGAATAAAGGTTGAGTTTATACTTTAGTTTGGGATGCCCAAATGGATAAATATGAAGATTTGACATTGTTCTTCATGGCATAACTATACTTGGAAGATATAGGAATACCTTTTAGGAGATAGGGATTGAGCTTTGTAATTGTAACTCTTTTGGAGTTTACAAAGTTCTTTATTGCCTATATATCTCAAGCATGTTGAAGAGAGTTTGTATCAGTTTATTGTAGGTTGTGAAGAAGATTTTTTGAAGGCAGAAGAAGCATCTCAAGGAGGTTGATTAACTATTGTAATCTTACTCAAAAGATTAAATAATACATTGATTCTGGTGGGTTTTTCGAAAGGGTTTCTCCACGATATGTTGTGCATCTTCTAATATTATACAGTTCATTTCTTCTACAACCTTTGTCTCATCTCTACAAATGATAAAATTAATTAATCATATAATCAAATTCACAAAGAATCAGAATAAGGAAAAGCATATTTAGACTCAACAAAAGCAAAGTCTTTTACAAAGTATTAAGCTACATAAACACCTCTTTCAATTTTCAACATTTATATTATTAGATCATTGTTCTAAGTTTTGTCATAGACATGACTTTGCATTATATTTTATGTCTAGATGGGATCACACAATTTAGTCCTACATGGTGTCATTTTATCCTCTTGGCCATAATTATGTCCTTTATGGACATAAACTCCTAAAAATTGCTTGGAAAGATGCACGATTTTAGGACCTAATGGTGTTAAGAAGCACCTTGAGGAGCTTCTTATTGGTAAATAATTGTATCAACTTCCTTGATGTCAATCAAGCTCTTGTTATTGATTATAAATTATCAAAGATGTGAAAGAAAAAATATTTAGGATGTCCATATAACACAAGTGTAGTATATATGAAGCAAGATGTGAGACAATGCTAAATGCGTAGTAATATGATATGAATGATTTTATTTGCTGAAATATGATAATTTTTTTATTATGCTCTTGAATAATCATTAATTTTATATAGATGCTTAATTTGGAATGTTTTGATGTGCAAGCCAATGGGCATGATCAATTTTTGGAATTATCAGCTTTGAGAAAGAAAGAAAAATTAATTTTGAAAAGGTAGGATATAACTCTATGCACCAAAACTATACCTATTGTCTAGTCCACCAGGGAAAAAAACCCTAATAAATTGGATTGATTTAGTTGTATGGTTGTGATCATGGTGTTCAAGTAATAAATGGGTTATAATCATCTCATACAAAAAATAAGACAAAACAAATTGAAAACTTAGACAATATAATTATAATAAACATGTATATGTATATGTATATATGTATGTGTGTGAAGTGTATTTTTTTATATACGAAAAATCTATTTAAATTTATTTATACATATATATATATATATATATATATATATATATATATATATATATATATATATATATATATATATATATATATTTGATCGATAAGAGATTGGTGGACATGGAATCCAATCTTACATAGAGGAAAGTAATAATTGCATCAGCCCTCTGATAGGGGTGCACACAAAGGTTCCCAACTAGGAACAATCAAACCCAAATTAATTGATGTCACTTAGCATATCCTAAACTAAACAACAATCAAACCCAGATTGATGTCACTTTCATTAGCTCATATCCTAAACTAAACAAAACAATTGATCATGCTAAAATTATGATACTCCATTATCCCCCTTCTTTGAAGATCTTGAAACCAACTAATGTGGTGGAATATATTTCTTTCTTTTTACTTCTATCCACCCTTGAGTCTGTGGTTGACCAATCCCTTCCGGGCTTGCCACACACACCGAAGTTTTTGTGGGCTCTATTGCAACATTGGGTAGAATAAAGCACCTCACCTCCAAATTTTGGGACCCAACCAGACTTGTAGAGTTCGAGGATTGAATTATTGAAGTCTCAGAAGTGTCCTTAGTAAAGGGACTTTGTAGTTTTTTTTCCCTTTTCAAATAGCAAGAATCACTCTACTAGGGAAAATTTTGGTTTACCTTTGAGAAAGTCTCATTAATCGTCTCTATATTTTTCTTACTATTAATCTTCTTTTAAGGATCTGTATTCTGCTTGGGAGAGTTCATTACCGAATAATGGCTAGGGGAGGAATCCTTCCACCAAGAGGCCACCCGTTGTGGTGGAGATTTGACAGTTGGACACTCAGTTGCAATATGCCCAGTTTGATAGCATCTCCTACACCTGAAAACTAAACCTTCATAATCCAATGACTATTTCCAACATTGACTACCAGCTCTCAAAATAATTCCAGTCAGAAGATCCTTAGAGATATCCAATTGCACTAGAATCCTTGCATAAGTTGTGTGGATGAATTGCTTTGAGTTGACATCTATAGTCACAAAATTACCCACCGAGTTTCCAATTGCTATAAAACATGATTCAAACCAAAAGTGGAGGGGAAGATTTGGGAGGCGAACCTAGATCGACAAAATTGAGAAAGATTTTGTAGATGGATCAAAATCTGGATGCCATGGTTTTAGTTGCAACAAATTTCCCTCCCATAGCCAGACATAATCGAGAATGTTGTTCTTGTCTTTCTTGCAATCAAACACTACAATGAAAAAACCCTTTGCATAGGGGTAAACTTCCAAATCTTTATCCATAAGAGGCAGCCAGGATTTAGAGATCCAATAATGGAGATTAGGAAGACTGGGCCAATGATGGGAAAACCAACCAATTAAATTGTGCTTTGAGAAAAATTCTTCATTTTCACGCAGTTCCTTTGACAAGGAGGCATTCAACACTAGTGACAAGGGAGCATCAAAACACTGGATAAAAGGCCTATTGTCTGTATTAACCTTTTGATTTTGTGGAGATGATAGAAGGGGAGACAAACCAGACTTGGCCGCCTCCAAAAAGGAGTGCTTAAGCCCTGCATCACCCCACCCAGAAGGAGGAGACTTAGATGCCAGCGTAGGAAATGTTTGCCCCAGTGCAGCAGGCCCACCAGAGCCAACACGACCTACAAAAACACCATCACAACCTAACAGTGGTGGAGAAAGGAGGGTAGAAGGGATCGAAGTTGGGCCAATTGCATAATGTAGAGAAGCCACAGTACCATTTGAAGCAAAAGGAGCAGCGGCCAAAAGATCGGGAGAACCCGCAGAGGCACCATAAGACCCCAGATTAATGGTAGCCAACGAAACAGGCTTCCCATGTCATGATGGAGAGTCACAAACCCCAACCACGGAAGCCCCATTGGAAACCAAATTGAGCGGAACGACAACGCGAGAAGAAACCCTAGATCCAGGAAATTTCACAGTTTTCGACATATTCGATAGACCGCAAATGTTCCTTTTTAGATAATAACCCTCAATTTATTTATATATTTTTAATTATACATAAAATAAAAATAATTATTATAAAATATTAATTTTAAATAATAGAACATTAAAAAAATATAATAAAAATATTACATGAAATATATTTGAAAGAAGATTATGAAGAAAAAATATCAATCATATAAAAAATATTTAATTTATTTAAATTAATTAAAAAATTATATAATAAAGAAAATCTTACCACTAAAATATATTAATTTATTTATTTAAATTATACTTAGAAAATTTAATTGTAAACAAGAATTTTACCAAACTGAAAAATACTTTTCACTTTAAATTTTCCACTATTATTGAAAATTCCATACACATGGATTTGCATCCATTCCTTTGAAGTATCTAATGGATTTACTCTTTTTGCATGGAACTAGTTATAATGATAAGGGCATATAAGACAAACCAATATATATATTTTAATGGAAGAGGAAGATTTAAATTTTGACGTGATTGGAAGGATGTGTGGTGGGCCTATAATTGACTTTTAGGTTGGAATGGTGGCTATACATTGGTTGTACAAAAATAATTTCCCTTCTTTAATGTCTACTTTCCACCAAATCTCTTGATTTTCAAATATTGAAA